>BSBK01000105.1:802500-846226 GCA_027943335.1 Chamaecyparis obtusa | reverse complement strand
TTTTTTTGTGCTTTGGAGAAAAAATGGCAAACAACATTCATACGGGCTTTGGCATTGCAGGCCTTAAACCCTATAACTTCAAGATTTAAGCATGGATTGTTTTCATGGGTTTATCTAAAGACATGCTAATGGTGATGTTTGAGTTAGTTTTTTGTTTTCATGGTATAGGGAGTGTGATAGCCTTAATTATGTACACATTGTCAGCATAAGTAGGCTTGTCACCTTTTGTAAAATATTTAATATTATCCCCCAGTTTGTTTTCGTATATTCTTTTGTATAAATTACAATGTTGATTATTGTTGGGCAGGGTTACATTCAAAATTTATCCCCTAGTTTCTTTTCCTATGTTCTTTTGTATAAATTACAGTGTTAATTATTGTTGGGCAGTGTTACATTCAAGAGGGGTTATAAACAGAAGGATGACGAGAGATTTCTCAGGTTTTCCTTACTTGATAGCACTCTTTAACTGTCTTGTGTATACATATTATGGATCACCACTTATTAGTAACGGGTGGGGTAATATTTAAGTTATGATTGTCAATGTCATGGGCCTCATCTTTGAATGTTGCTTCATTTCTATCTATATCATATTTGCACTGTCCATAACCAAGGTATGTATTCTCAAATGTGCTTCTTAGCATGATAATATATGTCTTCTCGATAAAATCATATAATTTTCTATAAATGCATTGACAAAGAGTAATAGTAGGATTGATTACTCACATGTTGGCAGTGGCTGGAACCATTGTAGCATTTTCTTTATTTTCTTTGGACAATAAGAAACACAAGAAGATCTTGATGGGCACAACAGGAATTGTGGCACAGTGATACTCTATGGATCACCACTCTCTATAATTGTCAGTATTTCCTCTTTTCTCTGAAAAATCTAATTATGTTATATGGCTCATATGAAAAAAATACAATTTTATTTGAGAATCAAATCATACACAATTTTTTTAAAAAAAATCTAATCTTCTTCATTAGCATTCATAGAAATTGATAACTTAGAAGAAATTTCATCTGAATGTCACTGTTATGCAGTTGCTGGCATTTTTTAAGGATGTTATAATATCATCAACCTACTCTTATATCTAATACTCATCTATCTCTTACGAGAATGAATCCATTTCTATGAAATATACTCTACATACCCATCATGCTAGGAAGTCCTTAATATAGCTCGTGACCCAGTAAGAAGTATAGATATTGAAGTGGGTTTATTGATGTTAAAAATATATATCCTAGTGAATGCTACTATGATAGACTCGAGATCTTAGTTTTAAAAATGTACTTATAATGCTTTAGTCACTGATATGTGAGTGTATGTGGGTGCAGAGACTAGTAATTCAAAGAAAAAATTGTCGAATTCATGCCCTTCAATTTCTCATTCTTGGCTTTCCTTAGCAGCAGTTTGTGGTTGACATATGGCACCCTTAGCAGAGATGTTGTCATTATGGTAAGAATTGCATTAGATCATTTAGAATGATCTAAAACTATTTTATAATTTACATATTACGAATCATAGAATATAATACCAAACATAAAATATATGAACAACTTCAATATCAATATTAGATTTCTTGTCTTGTTAACAAAATAAAAATAATCACATGGCCTTGTTGTTTATTTGCAATGCAGGTACCAAATTTTATAGGATTACCCCTAGCCTTATTTCAGATGATATTTTACTACATCTACAAATACAAAAAGAGTGGAAGGACTGAAGATGGGAAGTTGGATGGAGGTGAGGTTGACTTAGAAAAGAACAACAGCACAGAAGAGGCATTCGGCTGCACAAAGATAACAAAGTGTGATCAAGAACCTGAATTGCAGTTGGAAACATAGATGCAATTTCTAGACAAAAGGTTAAGATAAAAATATTATTTTGTGCTTAGTTATCTTAAGAGATGTGTGAATAGGAAATAAAAGATTGTGTTTAGTTATATTAAGAGATATGTCGATAGGAAATAAAAGATTAAGTATAAATATTTTGTAATATTTTATTAGTCAAGAGGCTCTTCAGTCTCATAGTGGAGACTTTGAAGCCGTGTAATGAAAAATATTATTATAATATATTTTATGATATTATATAATATAATATAATATGATATTACTAATGCAGAATTGTTACTGACATGGAAAAACTGGTCCATAATCCTTACTAATGACAATAATTGGGCATATTTTCTTTGTAAATTTTGTGAACGATAATATTGTAAATGCATATTATGATTGAAAGTGTGGGAGACATTTAATTTTAGTATAAGGAAAAGTGAATTGTATGAAATCACACAATTTATATATTATTTCAACGACAATAATTAGGCATATTTTCTTTGTAAATTTTATGAATGATAATATTCTAAATGCATATTACGATTGAAAGTGTGGGAGACATTGAATTTTAGTATAAGGAAAAGTGAATTGTATGAAATCAAACAATTTATATATTAATGTGAAAGGATGAGGAGCAAATTTTAAAGTCCAAAAAAAATTATTTAATGAATTCGCATGGATAATATATAATAAAATATTTTCTATCTATCCAAGAAGATGAATGGAAAAAATAACAGACCTATCAATTTATGTCTATGGGATGAATGGAAAAAATAACGGACCTATCAATTTATGTCTATAGGTATCAATGTTAAGAACCATGCTAACATTTTATTCACATACCAAATCTATAAGAGCTATCACAAGTGACAGATTGATACCAGTTATTGTTAACTGACGCAACAATTAGCATGCTTGAATAAAAGATTTCAAATGTGATTATCTGTGGGTAAATTAACTCCCAACTTCAAAATTCAGAACCCTAGCGCTAAAAAATTATTTCTCATTCTTCAAGCAATGGCTAAATGCTATTCTTATTATAGTACATTATGTATTTGAAGTTTGAATCAAGCATTAAAAAATTTCTACTTTATTTAAAAATATAGTTTTCGTAGCACCTAATACATTATTCTGATACAGAATACATACATAATAATGTAGAATCGAAATTGAAGAATGATGTTAAAGATCTCCTGAATATTCAAATTGATAACCAGGTAATGTTTGACATGTCAAATTTCCTCATATAGTATTATTTATTTCAAATGAAAATAAAATAAATTAATAAATAAAAGGCTTGAGAGACACTTCAACGTAGATCATACACCTTGCCTATGCTTCCACGTCTACAAAACAATAAACGTGACTTAAGTATGCCTTCACTTTGTCTAGCATAACATCTACGTGCCCTATCTGTGTGTCCACACTTCTACCTTCAAATTTCTCATCTTCTCTCTGTAACACTATATCATTTGATTATTTAATGATAAATATTCCACCTAACTTGTTATAACTTAAATTCTCCCCTCGATTTTTTATACAAATTTTAACTTAAAATCAATATGCTCATCCAATATAGCTATTATATCACTTCCACAACTCACGTGTGACAAAAATTGTTCACTCGGTCTTAACCACATTCTCATTTTACCATATGTTACACCAAAAAACATCACACTATAGGCAGGAAATTTGACCCATGTTGTGTTATGCCACTTGGATTGAATGCAAGGCCTTGCATTGTGAGGCCTTGTGATCAATGTATTGTTTGAGCGCATGCAATTTGTATTGAGAATTACTTTCTTATTCTAATTTTACCTCTATAGAATATTTTTGGGATGGGTCTAGCAATTCAAAGTATGGGAGCCCAATGTCTTTCAATGCCTTGAATATAGTAGTGAGGTAGTTTATTTCTCTGTTGTATGTCAATTTTGGGATCGTTAAATTGAATCCAAACTATATCGAGGTCTTGATGTCTTGTATATGTCTTGAATATCCCATCGGACCCATTACAATTCCATCCTCAGTATTGTAGTTTCCTCCAATAATCTCGATAAGATTGTTACATTTTAGAATTATTTGGGTTGGTAGAGTTGTTGCATGGTTGTATAGTCATGTTGCATTGTAGTTATTATCTTCAAGGTCAATTGCATCTAATATAGTAAGGTTCCCAAGAAGTATAGATAACATATTATTGTTGTGTGTGTCAACATCATTTCTCCTATAAAATAGGAAGGGAAATGTTGGGTCAGTGGGTGTTGGACGTAAGCAACTATGATTGAGGTAATGAATGTCATATATTGTTTGTAGGCCAAGTCGTATTCTGTTGAGAATTGAGATGAATTGGTCATCCTTTTGTCACATTGTTGTGGTCGATGAGTAACACTTTACATTGTATCTCCAAAAATTGTAAGGCATTAACTCTGTTGAGTTTGGTTTGTTGTCAAATACAGTTGCATCAAGTATAGGGAGAGCTTGATAGAAGTCCCCACAAAAAATTGTATTGAGGTTTCCAAAGTACAAAGTCCAATTGCATTATATCACGTAATAGCTTGTCAATGTAGCGAAGGAATATCGAACCTACTAATGAAATCTCATCCATGAGGAGTACATGTGATGGATTGTAATTCTTTGACATTGTGTCAAGTGTTTTTGTGCTTAGTGGACAAATTCTAATTTGTTGAAAGGTATGTGAAAGGTTGAATGCAATGTTGTACCACCAATTATAGGTTTCTTTTCATGTATATGCAGTTATAATCTATTTAGGTTTATCTGGATCATTGTGAATGCAATTGTTGTAAATGTAGATAAGGGCTTGGTAAATGGTTTTTGCAGTGAATGTCTTGCCAGTTCTGACCCCTCCTATTAAGAATAAATATAACAGAGTCTTCAGATCTTTTAAATTTTTCAAAAAAATGTCCTTGACAATTGCTTGTTGTTCTTTATTTAACTTTCTTCTCAATTCGTAGTAGTCATTTTTGTCCATAATATGTGTGTGTCGTGGGATTTCAACCACTTTCAGGGGTATGTTCTTCATGGTATTTTAGAACGTCGCTTGCACATCTTCTTGTATGTCATATTGGTCTTGTTGTCTAGAAATGTTATCTTTTTCGGGCATATTTGCATGGTCATTTTTGTCTATTTCTTCAATAGCTTTATCAATGTCACCCCGTGTATAATTTTTGTTATAGAAAAATTGTGTGCGATTGGTTTGGATTATATTTTCATTATGCAAATAGGCATTTTCCCAAGAGTCTAAATCATGTTTCAATATCTCCTCACTTATTATAAATGGTACATATAGTAGTAATTGCTCCCTACAATGATTTTCCATGTCCAAGTGTTTGTTGAAGTTAACAAAACATATAACTTTTGGTTTGCTTTTATTTTTAGGTTTGGTTCCATTTTTTTTCTACTTGGAGACAAATTTTGCAAGACATGTTTAAAATATTGTGCAGGCATTTTAAGTAGTAGTTGATTAGAGATTTGCACATTACATTTTTAGACTCATCTGATTCTTTGTTTAATTCTTTTACAGGTTTCAATATAAATGTACGGTCATTGTCTGATCTAGTGTCCATAAATATGCATTTTCTAGAGCTATAGTTTAGTGGGAGCAAAAGAGAAAGATGAGCAGCTTGTTGGGATGACATTTGTTGCAAGTTTAATAAAGCATTTCCAAGTCTTGATATCATTTTCAAGCCATCTATATTATCTTGTTGATGATCTTTGTGTATCCTCTTAAATGCATTTGTCATTGATTTATCAATTTTTCCATGTAGGAGGTGCAATACATTGCTGCAGCATATGTGTTGAGGACAAACTATGCATCTGTATTTGCTCTCCAAAGTTGTGGACTTTTTTTCGCAAACCTATTGTTCCATATTTTTCAAGGCTTTCTTTGAAGATAAAGGGTGGGTTTATTGATGGTTGATCTTAAAGCCATTACGTATTCATCTTCACTCATTTCCATTTCATTTAAGAAATTTTGGAATGTAAATGTAATGTCGTAGCTTTCTTTTTGAAGTTTGGAGAAGATATTATTGGCGCTTGAACGTATAGTTTCATTTGCATCGGGTAATGGTTCAAGAATGATAGTTTTGTTAATTGGCGGGAATGGGAAATTGTATCTGCAATGCACATTTCTTGATTTCTTGCATTGTTTTGTATGGTGTTGCCTATGCAATAGGGATATGTTTGATTCTAAATCTTCTATGTCACATGTAATGTACTTGTAGATGAAATCTATAATGGTTGTGTTGCTTTTTTTCCCATAAATTGATGCGTTTTCAACCCATATGAGGAAATGGTCATGTTCATTTCCACGATTTTGGAATTCAATCACTGAGAAGTAGTCCGATACATTTCCAAAGAAAGAGCGATATGCAAATATCAACTTTTTAAGTGCATTTATTCTATGTCTATAGTTTCATGCATAATTTATTGGGTCTTTTTTTATTAGTTGGTATGTATCACTCTCATTACTGATATTAAAATTTTGTGTTGTTGACGAATTGTAAGAGTTGTGTAGTTCTTCAAGTGTTCTTTTTAAAGCTAACTAATTTTGTTCTGCACTAGAAAAGGTCAGGAAAAAGGTTGGTGGTCCTAGTTGTCGTATCATTGCAAATATATTTTTTTAAAGCTGTTGTGTATAATCTGGAGATATCCTTATTATTTTAAAGTCAATATAGCCAATATCTAATTTTAGTATTTTTTCAAGATTTGGTTTATGTTTGACATCATTTGCTAATAGTTTTTTTCAACTATTCATTATACCTCCTCCTCTTCATTTTTCTTTCTTGGGAAAACCTTCTGTGTAATCTCTCAGCACTTTTCTGTCAGTTGTAAACATAAATAAACCCAATATCCTCTGGAAAAAAAGTTGGATTCATTTTACTATTTTCTTTTAAATATCACCAAACACCTAGCATTTAAATATTTTACATGTGGGCAACATGTCACAAGGCACGTGAACGAGTTGTTGCAGATTTCATGTAGGACTATGGACACAAAGCTAAGACATGTGAACATTTTGCCAAAAAATGAAGGCACAATCAAGTCATTTCCATCTTTTTGTGAGGATAGAGTTGTTAATAGGACAAGAAAATTGTGTAATAGATTTTTGAATCTGTACCATTATAACACTGGTTTATACTAAAAGAAGATGAAAACCTGATATTTGGAATTGTTAGTGTGCATAATGAATGCTTTTTCTTTCTCCTTAATGTATTATTTATCTACTGAAAATTGCTATAGAATATTGTTGATTTACAGTTGAAGTTTAAGCTCCAAGTCTTCTTCTTTCATTGGTTAGAATTTGTTTTGTTTATGTTCATTCTATCTTGTAGCGAATATTTGCAGATGTTGAAAGCACAGTTTGTACATGTGGCATGTCTTTTAGTGGTTTTTTGCCTATTTTTTATAGCAAAAAAAATTATGAGAAATAGTTGGGACTTTTCTTTTTCAGCTCATGAATTAAGTTATGGATTTTACCACTTAAATCTCAACATTCATAAAAAGTTTGTATAGATTCATTTGAGCCCTTTCAAAATAGCATATTAGCATATCATCATCAATTTTCTTACTTGTAGTACATTCTTGTTTCCATATTTTCATCTTGAAAATGCATTCAAAAACATCTTATAATACCAAGTTTAAGTTTTAGAAGTTGCATTAGGAGATCAATTTTCTAATAGACTAATCTTATGTCATACAAGTCTTTGAGTGATTTTGAAGCTTTCCAAGCTTCAAAATTAATGGGCTTCTATTCAAATGATGATTTGTATAGAGCAAGAGGATTCTAATACTGCAAGTGCTCTTTTGTCTTGTTTTTAAATTCCAAGTAATTTAGTAGCATAAGTAGAGGGTGTGGGTTGTTCTTCAATTAAATCCAAAAGATATTGAAACCAGTGTACTTTCCATGGTCATGGTCATGGTCCATTCCTTATAGTTTTAAGGTGTCATTCTCCCTACTTCTAAGACGAGGTTCACTATTTTTAGCCACGTTGATACAATAAATACAACAAAAAGATATGAATGCTAGCAAGGCTCTACCTTTACAACCAAGGAGGTCCTTGATACATGCTTGTTAGATTACAGTTTTGATATTGAGACCTATGAGATCTAGAGGGAAACTATGCCTTTATATGCTTATTAGTTGTTAAACACTTCATCTCTTGTGTGCATTTATAAAAAGATATTTCATAATATTGATGCTAGCATACTAGTCATGTTTTCTTGTTGACTTTAACTTTGCTTTGTAAGAAAAATTAAAATTAAGAAAATTATGAAGTAATAAGCCTTGGAATCAATACAAACAAATTTCTTTTAAACTTCAAGTTTGCAATAACAAAAAGTGGACAATGTTTTTTTGAGTGAAAATAACTTATTTTTTAGCACAAAATAATCTCACAACAGTGAGAAATAAATCCAAATTGAATTTTGGGGAACCACTTCAATGCTACAGTAAAAATTTCATATCCTTTAATGTCTAATGCCTCCAACGGCTTGATTTGATTTATTTTGCATTGAATATTTTTATTAAATATATTTTAATTTTTTTTAAAACTATTTAAACTCATTTTTAGAACAACAATGACTTCCAATGACTATTGATTATGTGCACCAAATTTAATTGATCTTTCTCAATTAATGTTTCAAGAAGCCACATATAACTTCCTTGGGCTTAACAGAGAGAACCAAAAAAATACTATTTCTTTATGTATGCGTTGGCTTCACAAATGCTTCATGGTCCCCATAGCTTAGCCATGGATCCATTTCCATAAGCTTTGATACTAATATTCAAAATTAAAATAGATAGAAACTACACAATAAATTGGTATAAAGGAATATGTATGTATGTATGTGTGTATGTGTGTAGAAGGACTAAACATATATAACTTTAGTAAAATTATTTAGAAGTAAATTTGTTAAAAGAAATCAAAAATACATATTAGAGAAATAAATTAATGCTAACTTTCAAGTCCAAGTGAGAAAAAAATCAATATCTATAGAATCATATGAAATTATTTTATTATATTATTTATATTTATATTATTCTAATAACTTTATTTAACAAGTGTTTATTTATTTATTTTAATTTGTATAATTATTTAAAATTTATTTTATTTTACTTCAAAACTTTTTAATAGCTATTTTTTAATTGGTCATTTAATTTTTAATGAAAGTAAAATATATTAAAAATATTAGTGCTAAGATTTTAACTCTTCAATTAAAGAAATTGAACTATCTTTACTTGAAAGTTAAATTGTAGATAATCATTAATAATTGTCCATCATATTTTCAATTCATATTGTAAACTTTGTAGCTCTTGATTTTTTTTTTATTAATTTAATTTTGAGTTTATTTTAAAAATGAGGAATTTTTAGTTCAAAAGATTTTATTAAAATAATATTTGATTTAAATGGTCGTGAGATAAAGATCAAGAAAAATGACAAACAACATATAACCTCCTAGAAGTAAATTTCATTTAGCATTTTGTTTTAACTTTAGCAATATTTTTTTCAACACAGTTAAATCCATAAACAAATTATCATGGACTTTAGGAATTTCATTTAACAATATTCATCTCAATATTAAACTAGTAATCAAGAGCTAGAATGTGTAGTTCATAAACAAGAGAATATTTAGCAACATCATCAACAACCATAGACTCTTCTCCAAGTACACCTCATTCCAGAGAGACAATATTATAAAATTAATTTTTTTATCTTCACTTACAACTTACAAGGTTTATACTATTTTCTTTAGAGTATTTTCTCCTCATATAACACATATTATTTTCTGTGCTACATTTAAAACATTGAGAATACCATTTTATGTTTCAAATGTAGTTTACATCTTTACACTATAATGACTTCGATCGTAATGCACTTAATGGTTCTAATGCTTGTAATGGTTGTTTCAAAATACATTTACACCACATTGTTCTTTTTCAGATTCACTATTTTTCATGTTCGTGCTTTTCATAACCTTTATGATGCTCCACTTGCTACTATACATGTCATTCTTTCACATTGCTATTTAACTTGTCTCATTTTTAATTAAATTTCAATTTTGCCCTTATACTCAAATACAATGTATCTCTAGCAACCACTACCACAACTGATAGAACTCCCATGCATATTTATTATTTAGGTATGATCTTGCTTTGGAGACAAATACAAGAGGACCATGTCGGCTCATGGAATTTGAAGAAAATTGGACAAACCTACAACTATTTCAGCATTCATCAACAGGTAACCTTTATGTCATAAATTATACATCTAAGCTTACTAATTAATGGAAGCAACACATTCTTACATTCTAAACATGACATTGCTTTTATATCTAAAACCCGTAGCATATGTCAACAGGCAAAGAAAAAGTAGGATTGCCTCCCCTATTATTTTTGTACTCTAGCCTCAATAAATAAGTTTAGTATGTTTTTCTATATTTGCTTTCCTTAATCATTAATCTAAGGTCAATGATCCTTTAAAATTATAGTTGCTTATATAAAACATATTTATTCATCTACTTTGGAAACTATAACTTTTAGTAAGATTAAGGTGATGCCGAGGAAAAATCATGTATGGCATACACTTATCAAAATGCTTGTACTTGACCAAGAGCTTTGCCAATGTGATTACATGAAATTATATATCAGGAACACAAGACATTACATAACAATCACCAGTATTTGAGATGTTATAGATTCTCATCATTTGTAAACAAAGGTGCCACCATGTAGACCGACCAGATTCACTATTAACTAGATTTTACTAGTTTTACTTGATACAAGTCTCTCAATCATAATATTTTTCAAAAAATACGTATATTTTAATTCATCTCTTCATAGTCAAATAATTTATTGAATTTGCAAACCATAAGTCCTTGCATTTAATGTATTTTTGCATATTTGAAAAAGTGCATAAATATTTTTAAGTCTCAGCCCATCATGACAACTTATTTCTCCTACATCTCTTGATTTCAAGTTACAGTCAACAGTGACTGTCGTCCTGCCTATATTTTTTCAATTTGGATTTCTGAGCCAAAATTTTGTTCATATTTTCAAAACTTTGGTGCAATAAATGTACAATGTGTAGATATTATTTAGCTTTTCTTTTACTACAAACTATTCAATGTGTTCATTGTCTTATTATGTTGAATACTAATTTCTTCTTATAGCTAAGGGCAATTGTCACATTCCCTAGTGTTGAACTCAAATAGGTGGATGAAGCCAACAAGAGTGCTAAGTTTATTCTCTTCATGCTTTACTTGAAAAGAACTTTATGAATGACCTATGTACTACAGAATATACGGGTTAGACTGAATTGGACATGCTCTAATCTCAAATTGAAGTCCTTACACTCTTCTTTGAAATAATTTTTTTTATGGCAAAATTTTGTCATATCTTTGTTTTCAAATATTTTAATAGATCAAATTTTAAATCCTGTGGTCATCATGTGTTGTGATTATCTTTCATACGTTGGGAAAATGTCATAATAATAGTGTCAATTTTATTTATGGTTCTAATTTTGAATTATATTGCTCTGGCTTCTCTCGCTATTCCTCAAATTGTATCTCCTAAAATACCCACCATTTTTTTCCCTCTGAATTACCATAAATAATTTGGATGGGAAAACGTGGAAGAACAAGTAACCAAATCATGGATTGTGGTTCACACTTCAAATCCTCGATATATAATAACTAGATCATATCTCATTTCTTCCGTAGCGCTAGTCATTAGCATTTACAATGGAATTTTGATATGCCAAATGTTGGTTTTTTGAAAATATTTAAAATCTAATATTATGAATTTTGTTGACCCTCTACCCCTCCTTGGGTGGCCATTGTGTTGGGTTCCCTTGTCATATACTGGAGATGCATCACACAATTGATTTACTACCCAAAAAGTTTGGCTTCAAGCCCGCCCTAAATTATGCACTTATTTATAATTAGTTGGGATGCTACCCCTACTTTTGGTACCTCTGCGAGTAGTATAGACTAGATGCTTCCTTATCCGTAACAAAGGTAATAATAAGGTACAGAGATAGCCAAGTTTTCTCATTACTCAATCAACACTACAGGAGTTCTCCCTATCCTGTAGCTCACAGCCCACCTAAACCCTACTACAATTACCTATTTTTGTACGTAATATTAAAGTAGCTATTAAAATACATTATCACTTGCATCATGATTCAATTGATAATTGGCAGATTATACTATATGTGGCTTAATGTTTACATCATTTTGAAAGTTATTGTGCACCTGTCAGTATATATGCTTTAGGTTCAATTTGCTTTAAATTATATTTTCTTGCATTTCTATAATTTATTTGAGTTATTAACTAATTTATAATTAACATGGATCCCATGTATAAAGACACCGACAGACAATAGAATAGCTACAACAAAATAAATAAGTTCTTAATGAACATACCAAAACATGCCATACATTGAAAGGCATCATTCAATTTACAAATTCTCATTTTAGCTTCATGGATATGGATTCACCAGACAATAAATTATAAAGATATTACTAAATTCACAGCAAAATAGTTATTTTTCTCTATCCCCACTACCTTAGATGAAATCTGAACCTCAAGAGTCATTTAGGCTGTTGGAGGAGGATGTTGGGCAATTTATGCTCAGCCATGTTGGGGACCAAGCAAAGTTGGAATGCTTGGGTGTTGGCATATGGGAGAATATCAACAATGCAAAAATTGGCTTTACGCCAGCTGCCACAACAAGGCAGTCTTGCTCAAAAAACCAAAGTTGTAGACACTAGGTGATAATTTTGTCCAATGAACAAAGACTTTTCAAAAAATTGAAAGTGAAAATGTCATTATCTATGCCTAATGCATTCATTTCAACTTTAGGGCTCTATTGTGCATGAAGTTACCATCGAAATAAAGCTGTGAAATATCATTATTTTGATTTCTCCAAATCCTACGTAGCAGAATAGTTAACAATAATAGAAACAAACAAATCAAGTACAATTTTTTTTGAAAATACATGTTTACCCTCCAAAATATTCTTGCAGGTGAAGACTTCGGGAAGGAACAGAAGCGAAGAAAATGGTTCACAATCGATTCAATGCTTTCTCAATTTTAGAGGGCTACAAGCAACCGAATGCAGAGAACAAGAATGTAGAGGATTGCAGAAAACAAGAAAGAAGAGGATCACTCTTGCATGACAGCTATTAAATTTAATGGTTCCAGGGTAACACATTTAATTACATTAATTCACATATTGGGAAATGATCTATGGATTTTAATGGTTCGACGGTAACACATTTAATTACAGTAATTGACACGTTGTGGCTTACAGCTACGATTAATTGTACTGTCAGCCTAAAATTTTATTGATTTTTTTCAAATAAATTTAGTTTTTCTCATTGCCTTTCCCCTCAGCCAATAAAATTGTCGATAAATAATATTATTTAAATTCTTAAAATGTGTTAAAATTATCAAACTTTGAAAAATAGAAATAGACTAAAAAATCTCAAAAGTTGATTGGTCTATTAAAAAAAAATTGGCGTGTAGTGGATGCAATAGTTACCTACCATAGGTAGAAACTAGTAAAATCTAAAATTTATGCTAATTAAATATTATCATAATGAAACTCTAAAACAAATATCATAATTTATAATATATACTTTCCGACATGTTGAATGTTTTAATAAGGTATATTTTCAGCTAATGAAAGCGATGCCTAGTCTCCATGAAAATGGACCTTTGAGGGAAGGTTGTCTCCCCCCTCCCCATGGAGATATAAGTGGGTATAGAAAATGACAAGGCGAGGGAGGATAGAATATAATCAACACTACAATATACAATCAACACTTAATAATTCCAGCAACAATAAAAATATATGTTACAATCAACAATATTACGTCAACAATATATTACACATGGATACTATATATTACGTCAAAAATATATTACACATGGACACTATATATCTCCCAAATCAATGATACACACTTGAACAATAAGGAAGACAATAAAGAGAGAATCCAAAGACTTAGTAATCTTGTACAATCAACAACCAATCATTGGTTGAAAAGTCAAATTCATTCAACCAAGCAACAAATAAAATGACACAGTCAGCCCTTACAAGATCAACCAACATTTCTCCATTAAATACATCAATCAACAAATAAAATATTAAACTCATTTTAATCAGCAATAAGATATATAGAGATCACTCTTTTTTTTCAAAAAGAAAACTAATCAAATTGTACCAAGATTTGGATTAGTTCAAACAAGGATTGAAGAACAAATTCCTTAAAAGAATTGGCTTCAAGACATAGTATATTCAAACCTAGTAGATATAAAGCAGTCATGTAGTATTGTAGTAGACATATAAGGAGATATATCATATTAAGCAAGTAAAGACCAAGATATATTATTAAGAGGGATAATAAGAATCAATTGATTAGTAAGGAATAAGAAAATGTCAAAAATTAGATCAAGACTTAGTCCTCAGTGACTAAGGAGGATACCTTATTTGCACCAAATTGTAAATAAGGACTAAAACAGGGACATTCTAATTTAAATGTTATAATTCCTAGCATAGAATTAAGGTAGAGATTAGGCATCTCTAAATGTTAGTATATTGTTATAATTATGGAAATATCCATATGTGAGGATGGATACACCCAAAGTGTGTATCCATAAGGCCTAAGAAAGATATATCTCTCTCTTATGATTACAAGGATGGATATGCCAAGTATTGGATATCCATAAGGCTTTAAAGAGAGAGGAATCATGAGGAGACAGTGACATAGTTGGAGGACTGTTCTAAATTGATCATGAGATAGATAGATCCCCAAGAAGTCCTCTCATAGGGGCTGGGAACCTGATCACAAACTCTCCCCATTAGGAAGGGATTAATATAGGATCTTCTCTCCCACCTATATAAAATAAATATAAAAATAAAACATGCGTCAACTCATAAGTAGGCGTGCATCACAATCATATGTTTGTATGTGTGTATATATTAGACTCTGATATTTTTTGTTTCTTTGTAAATCTTAAATTCATGTGGAGCTTGGGTTCTTGAGGGGGACTCTTCATCATTTTTTTTTTACTTTTCTTTTCGAGGATCCTTCATTACCCCTGGGAACATTATCAAAATTTCATAATGAACAATGGGAGACCCTATGATGCAGAGAGCATAGCGAGAAGACAAAGAGATGAAAATCTCTTCCACAACTCTCCAATATTAGACTCGGTACAATCCAACTCCACCAACCTTGCAATATGATGGATACCAACCACTTATGAGGTTTTGACACCTTTCATAGCCCACTTCAACACCCAAGGGTTTTGTTTAAGTTCTACTCAAGCGGTGACTTAGGGACACTTTCCCTAAACTAAGCCAAAATGTGGAAATATTCACCAATGGCTTCAACCAACCAATATGAGGGTTGGAACACCTTACTTAGGTTGTATGGATAGGGAATCACCCAACCAATTGATTCTGCAACACTCGCAACCACACAAACTCTACTTGACCTATGAATCCTACTAGGTCTCTTCAAGAGGTTTTTCTTGTGCAACTTTCAACTATGGAAGCGACTAGTTAAAATAAGGATGGATTAAATGACCCTTTTGTATTTTCTTAAGATCCCCAAAGGCATAGAGACCAACTCCACTCTAGCAGCACTCAACCCTCACAATGCTCACAGACATAATTGGCTAGATTAGGCTTGGATTACAAAGGAAGTGGTTAAGGATGGGTTCACAGAATTGATACAGGGCTTGGAAATTTTTCTCCTATCTCTAAATTATCCAAATCAACCATCTAATTGGTCCCTCCAATCAGTATGATTGTATGTACACAACTTCACATACTCAACTGGCTAAATACATAGGAATATTTAGCCTAGGGCTTGATGCTAAAACCACCAAAACACCAAATCTCGATCTGAGCCTTTGGAATCATTACAAGTACATCCCTAACTTGTATTTCCCAAGTGGTCATGAAATTCCACTAGTGAAATGGCAAGTTAGGGCTCCATTTGTGCAACAGGCCTGGATTAGGCACTTCCTTGGATTGTCTCCACTAATTTTCTTATAACTTCTAAAAATCACACCCAAATGAGACCAAATCAAATATTCTGGAAAGTAGATTCACCAAGCTATCTGATCATGGTAGTATTTTAGCCTTATCACTTCGTACACGTCCATACAATTGATAAGTGCTCAGGAAATCTTGTGGTTTTTTATTCAAAATGCATCAAAACTTCAACATACATTGTCTAACCTTGTTTTGGAGGATTCAACATGTTCAAATACCTCCAAATCATAGTTCCAATTGATCCATGAGTGGTTATGACCGTTGGCAACCAAATTTAAACTTCTCAAGCAACTTTTCAAAAAGTTGCTCAAGCAACATTGACAACTTTGCAACATTTTTGCATTTTTGCAACTTTCCAAACCCAAATGACTTCGAATGAATTCTTGTCACCTAGACTTGATCAAATATGACTAAAATGATCCAAAATCATTGGCAGCACAACCAAAAATCCTAAAACACTTAAAAAACCTAATCCCAACTATCAAATGTAGACTCGAGATCCAAGTGGACTAAGGTATCCCAAGGTTTATAGATGTACCTTAGGGATCCTTGACCACACAAGGTGGATCAAAACACTTGAAGGATGATCTCAAGGATCCATCCCTTTGTTACAAATAAAAAACATAAGGAACATCCTAGATATTTCTCAAATACATCAAATGCAATGGGTGCCTGCACCACCCTCGAACTTGTTGTCTCAATGGTAGATTTACTAGAATCGATATCATCATTTGGAGAAGCCTTATGGAAATGCCCAATGGGCTGGCTTTGTAGATTGAGTGGAGGAGAGGTGTTTGGCTTCAAGACAAGATGTGGAGAAGCATTGGAAGCATCCAAATCATTTTCACCACCTGGAGGAATGACACTAAGTTACCGGTTCGAATCTAGATACAAGAATCTGATGCATAGATACGTGAAATGTTTTTAGAGGGTTTTGGATATGTTTAGATACGTGTATATATATATTATAAATTTATATATATACTAAAAAATCAAATAAATATACAAAATTAATAAAAAAATATAAGAAAATAGGAGATGACAGTGGCACATATCACAATGCCTTACCAACACTAAAACCTTTATACATGGGACCTGGCTTTATCAAAATATTTAGCAAAGTGGAGATGACACATAGTACAAAATTTTACATGTACATGAAATTACTTAGTTGCTCATGATCTCGTCTTTCTTTTCTATCTCAACTTTGCATCATGCAGAGATAGTTCTACAATTTATTGCTTGTATATACACACTATCATCTGCCAAGAGCTTGTCTCTTCCAAGGTTTAGTCTTATGGACACCTACAATCTATTTACTAAACAAGTGCAGGATTAAACAACTGACATAAGCCATTGGAATTACGATTAGTATAACATTCAAATGCATTATCCACACACAAAAGAAACATTTTTTTTACAAAATGCTTAATGATCTGATCTCAGTTATACAAATTAGACAGAGAAATTAAAGTGGTTAGGTACATATGAGGGAAGCATGTGGGCCTAAATGAGGATTACTATCTTCAAATTAACTATGAAAACTATGATTAATTGACACAATCTAACAATGTTGGTTAACAGAAAAATAAATCCATGTATACAACATTTAAAATGACTTATTATCATGATGCATAACTTTCCTGAGTAGGATCAGGAGGGGGGATGAGGAGGAGGAGAAAGAGAAGGAGAAAAAAAATTGAATTTGAAGCAAGATGGGAATCTGGATGTTCCTATTTTTTCTGCGGATTCTATGCCTGAATCTGGAAATGTTGTGGTTACTGAGATTATTTCAGCCGGCACTGCTGAAAGACCCTTGTCAAATAAGGGGGAAAGTGCTATTGGGTCAAGCCTGGCCCAGCCTAGCAAGGACAGTGGTCCAGTCTTGGGACCAGAGGTGGAAAAGGTTGATACCTCTGAGAAAGGCGAAGGATAAAAAAAAAACAAAAAGATTCCTCACATGGCGGGAACTTGAATCGAGGTAAGAGGAAATGGTCAGGCCTTTTTGGGGTCAAACCAACTGGAAAATCTTATTTCTCTAAGGTTGATATTGTTTCAGTTCTGTTAAAGGGGGAGATAGTTATAAACATTCCTGACCAAATCATAGAACATACTATTTCTATGATGGCTTCTACATTGATAGGCAAGTTTACGGGTCCTAGATCGAATATTGATCTGGTGAAAGCCTTTACCTTCCAGAAGTGGAAACTTAAAGGATAGGTGGATGTTGCGGCTATGCCTAAAGGATTGTTTTCCTTTGTGTTCTCCAATGGAAAAGATCTTTCTAAAGTGATGTGTGATGGCCCTTGGATGATGGGTAAATCCTCTTTATCATTGCAGAAATGGTCAACGAACTTGGATTATAATGAAAGTTTCTTTATCTCTGCACCTGTCTGGGTAAGACTACCTAGATTAGCCCTAGAATATTGGCCTGAGGACATATTGGTGGCTTTATCTAGTTCCTTTGGTGAACTGCTAACGATAGATCCGATGACAATGGCCCAATCTAGACAAGTGTTTGCTAGGATTTGTGTTAATATCCAGCAAGATACTGAACTACCCCAAGTAATAACCCTTAACTCAAAAGTTGGCAAGTGGAGACAAGAAATAGAATATGAGTCAACACCTTTTGTTTTCTTCACCTATAAAAAGGCTGGCCACTGGTCTAAGCACTGTCCCCTGAGGACTTCTACAAACAAGAAAGATCATGAGCCAAAGATATCAAAGAAATGGGAGTGGAGGGAAAAAAAAGGGGAAACCCAAAAACCCCCGACTGACCAGAACCCCTGTTCTAACTCAAAGGAGAAGAAGGCCTCCCCTCAAAAGGAGATGGAAGAAACAGAAGAACAAAAGGAAACAGCACCTCATAACAAGACAAATAAATTGCAAGAACAATCATGTTTGATCAACTCTTTTGAGGAGACCATGGATCTTTCAAATGATTCAGATCCTCAGCTGATCTCCAGGGTTGAAGATAGTCTAGATTCAACAAAGGGGAGGGATTCCTAGCTAGGTCTTCTGGGGACTACTGAAGAACTGAAAGCTTTAGATCAATTCAGCAGTGAAGCCTCGAATGCTAATCTTTTAGAGTCTGAATCAAGGTAGGATGAGATCAAAGGATAGAATGATGACTCTAAAATAGTGGAAGTAGAGCAAAATAAGAACCCCTGGATACAAGTTAAGAAAAAATCTCCAGCAGGAAAAGGGTCTGGTCCCCAGCCTAGAATGGAACACTATAAAGACCAGACTCCTTTTTCAGGAAAAAATAGTTCAAGGGTTTTATTAGGATGCTCGGCATCTAAACCAAGCAAAAAGGGGGGACAAATAAAACATGGAGGCATCTAGAAAAGAGGACAACAACAAAAGGTGGATACCGGAACCCCCAAAAGAGAAAGAGGAAGAGTATCTGAAAAGGAACAAAGAGAGCTAGAAGCAAAACAAAACATAGCGAATGGAAGATAGCTCACCATCAATTAGGTCTGCTCCCCAAACCTTAAATGAATATTTTATCTTGGAACAACAGAGGTCTAAATAGTCCTCACAAACAAGATGTTGTAAGGAATTTAGTTAGAGATTCTAATCCTGACATTTTTCTTATTCAAGAAACTAAAATGGTTAAAGAAAAGATAGCTAAAATCAATCTGTTAAAGCATGGTGAGAATTTTGGTAGTGACTCAGAAGGAGCCTCTGGTGGCTTGGCCATTTACTAGAACTCTAAGTGTTTTTACTGCATCCTGCTGAGAGAGCACAAGAACTTCTTGGCAGTCAAAGTAAGAAGCATTAAGGATAACTTTTCATGGACCCTGATTAATGTGTATGCCCCTAATACTAAATTAGGTAGACTCAAACTTTGGAAAAGGATTCATGATCTTAGGAAATATTTTCCAGATGAGAACTGGATGATGATGGGAGATTTTAACACTCCTCTGAAAGAAGTAGAAAAAAGAGGAGGAAACAATACCCAAGTGGAAATCAGGGTTGACCTTATGGAATTGATTAGTAATTAAGGCTTGTTGGATATTGATCTAGAAGGTATTGATTATACATGGACTAATAGGAGAGTGGGAGCTGAACTTGTTCAGGTTAATCTTGACAGCGTCCTCCTTTCTCAGGAGTGGTATGCTAAGTTTTCTTGCACCCTCTCTTCTCTCAATCGTATTGGCTCGGACCACTACCCCATTTCCTTTCTTGCTAACCCCTTCAGTGGGAAAGGAAATTCCCCATTTAGACTGGAAAAAATGTGGCTAGCTCACCCAAATTTTGAAAATAGAATTAGGGAATGGTGGAATATTAAAGTGGAAGGAAAATCAATGTACCAAGTGGCTAAAAAAATGGCAAATGTTAAAGCAAAAGTTAGATAATGGAATAAGGATGTCTTTGGTGATATATTCCAAACCAAAAGTAAGATTCAAATTGACTTAAAAGAAATTCAAGATAAGATTCAAAGTACTGGATTGACTGAAGAAACGAGAAAAGAGGAAAATAAAGTTCTTGTAGACTATCACAATATTATAACGAAAGAGGAGACCTACTGGAGACAGAGATCTAGATCTCTTTGGTTGAAAGCGGGAGACAAAAACACTATATTTTTTCACCTTATAACAATGAAGCATAAAGCAATGAACAGAATTAATTCTCTTGTTACTACCAGGGGTACTTTAGCTAAAGAGGAGGAAATAAGGGAAGAAATGATGGGCTATTTTTCTTCTCTTCTCTCCAAAGAGAAATATCTAAATCAAGAGAATAAAAACTCCTTGCTGAGATCCATTCCCTCACTACTAGACTCTAAGGATAACAATTTTCTTAAATCTATTCCTAAGGATGAAGAAATTAAAAGGGCTATTCACTCTTTTGAAGGAGAAAAAACCCCTGGTCTGGATGGTTTCCAAATTTTTTTCTTCCAATCTTTCTGGAGTATCATTGGGAAAGATGTGTGCGGGGCTGTGAAAGAGTTCTTTGGTTCTAAATTTATTCTTAAAGAACTTAACTCTACTTTTATAGCTCTTATTCTGAAAAGACCGAGAGCTAATGTTGCGGACAGCTTCAGGCCTATCAATCTTTGTAACTCTCTGTATAAGATTATGTCAAAGGTCCTTATTACTAGGATTTTAAAGCTCCTCCCTCACCTCATCTCTCCCCAACAAAATGACTTTGTCTTGGGGAGACAAATTATGGATTCTATTATGGTTGTACATGAGAATATCCATTCATTGGAGAAATCTGGGAAATAGGGCTTCCTGATGAAGCTTGACTTATCCAAAGTCTACGATAGAGTGGACTGGGAGCTGCTGTCCAAAATTCTTCAAGCTTTTGGTTTTGAACATGGAGTGGTCAAACTTATTATGCAATTGGTTACTACGGTTTCCTCCTATGTGATTGTGAATGGTGGATCCTCTCCCTTCTTCATACCCTCTAGGGGGTTGAGGCAAGGAGACCCTATCTCCCCTATCCTTTTTGCCACAATGGTTGAAAGCCTTGCGAGATACATTAAAAACCAGGTTACTCAAGGGAAGATCTCTAGCCTGCAACCTTTTTCAACAAAGCTTAAATATTCTCATGAAAAATTTGTTGATGACATGATTCTTATGGGGGAATCTACTGTCAAAGAGGTGAGGAATCTGAAAAAGGCCCTCAATGTTTACTCTAATGCTTCTGGTCAACTTATAAATTGGGAGAAAAGTTTCCTGTATTTTTTTAACACCCCTAAATCTAGAATGACTAAAATCTCTTCCATTCTTGGGTGCAAGATAGGGAGGCTTCCTGCCCCTTACTTAGGTTTGCCACTATGTTTAAAGCCGAAGGCTAATTTATGGAATGAAATTCTTGATAGATTCCACAACAAGTTGGCGGGTTGGAAAGGGGTGACTCTTAGCCAAGCTGGAAAAGTTCAACTGCTGAAGGCTACTCTTCAAAACCTTCCTGTTTATGCTCTAAGTCTTTTCAAAATTCCTTTGAACTATATTGACCTTATTGAAAAAATTCAAAAAAGGTTCTTTTGGACTGGAGTCAAAGAGAAAAAGAGACTTAGCTTGGTGGCCTAGGAAAAGGTTTGTAAACCTAAGAAGCTAAGGGGCTGGGCATCAGAAACATAACTAACACAAACAAAGCCCTTCTAGCTAAACAATGTTGGAGGATATTTGAAGATGAAAAAGAATGGAATGAAATAATTAAAAGAAAATACCATCTCACTTCTCTTGAAGGTATTCTACAAGCTCAAAATGAAACCTAGGGCTCATTTTTTTGGAACAATATTAGCAAGGGTAATAACCTGATCAGTAAAGGGGCTAGATGGAAACTAGGAAATGGCAAGAAGATTCAATTCTGGAATGAAAAATGGCTCTCAGATAAGCCTCTTATAGAGAATGAGGAGTGGAATACTGTGATCCAGGAATGTAAAGAGACCATTGGGGAATATGTGAGTGACTACTGGATTAATGAAGATTGGATTGACCTGGGGTTGAGGGACAACAGATTTAAAGAGGTGAATAAACAACTTAACAACTGGTTTATCAGAGAAAATGAACCTGATGAACTGATTTGGGGCCTTGCTATCTCTGGAAAGTTCTCAGTGGCCTCTACCTCAGCTCTTCTTAACCCTTTTTAGGACCAGCCTTTCTGCGCTCAGGTATGGAATAAAGATCTAATCCCTAAAATTAACATGTTTTTTTGGTTGCTTGTTCAGAATAAGTTCCTCATAATGGACAACCTCATGAGAAGAGGGTTCCAAATGCCTAATAGATGCATCTTGTGCTATGAAGAAGCTGAGACATGTAATCACTTAATGATCCATTGCTCCTTTGCTAGAGAGGTCTGGGACTCCATCTTTATGTCTCTGAACCTAAAGTGGGTTAAACCTCAAAACATCCAAGACTTTGTCCAGCAATGGTAGAGCCCTTTTCATGACAAAAATGCTAAGGATCTCTAGAAACTTGTTTTCGCTCACTTTACCTGGAAAATATGGAAGGAGAGGAATAACATAATTTTTAGAGATAAAAAAGCTCCCTCTCTTTTGGTTGCTAACTCTATTACTAGAAGCCTTATGGAGAACTACAGAAGTATTGGTAGGAAGGATACCAACTCTTGGAATCATAATCCTAAGAAGGACCATACCATCTCTTGGGAGAACCTAAAGAGAAGAATTGATCTGAATCCTAGAGACAATGTTATGTTGTCTACTCCTCCCTCAGGATGGTTAAAAGGGAACTTTAATGGTTCTATAAGTGGAAACCCTGGAAGGGCTGGAGGGGGAGGCCTCATAAGAGACCGGGCTTGTAATTTCCTAGGAGGTATTGATGTTTAGTTGGGGATCCAAACAAACCACGTGGCAGAGGTTGAGGTGGCGCTTTATGTAGTGAAGATGGCTAAAGACATGGATTGTTCAAAATTATGGCTTGAAGGTGACTCCCTCAACATAATAAACTATATCAAAGGGAATTATGTGAGCTCCTGGACTATAGCTCATATAATAAACAAAATTAAAATGATAATTAACTCATTTGAGAAATGCCACATCACCCATATATACTGTGAAGGTAATAAGTCGACGGATAGGTTGGAAAATGAAGGTACCCAGAGTGACATCATTAAAACGTGGAGAGGGGAAGCAAATCTAAATGTCAAGATCATAAGTCTAATCACTTATGATAAAATTAATCACAATGAAGGGAAAATCACTTAAAATTATGATGACAAGGATGAAACAATTATTGAGGAGAGCTGTATGTAAGGCGAAGTGTGGGATCATTATTTTGGTGTTAATGAGACATGGATTCTGGGTTATTTTAAGTAATCAGAAAAGTAATAGAAAGCAAAGTTGTGAGATGAAGATTACTAGTAAGAAGTCAAGCCAGAATAGAAGAAGAAATCATAACATGGGAGGAGGTCTAAAGAGAGGAGAGCCCTTCGACTGTGAGAAATGGAGATAAGAGAGGAAAGTCTGGAAGAAGCTAAGAAAAGGAGGGGTTACTCAGTACATGGAAAAGCTTCATGGCTATGATAAAAAGGTAACTTCCTTGTTTGTTGATGGTTGGGTTAGAGGTAAAGTCAATTTATGGGGCAAATCTTTCCCCCTTACTCTTTCCCTTATGGCCGAAATCACTGGCTTACCCCTAGAGGGAACTCATTTCCATAGAGGCAACCATCGACTAGGTACTGAAGCTTTTAATCTCTTCCCAAAGACGACTGATGGAAAAGCTCTCATGACTAAAGGCAAAGGGGATTATGTGGATATTACTAAAATTAAGGATTTTTGGGCCAAAATGTTGAAGGTAATGATTGAGTACTTTACACTCAATGGGCACTATTCCAAAATCTACAACCTGCATTTTGTTATGGCCAATCACTTTAGGCACAATAAGAGGATTTCTTTTTCATACTTTCTTTTGAGCTCTTTGAATAGTAGCATTACAAAGCATAGGAAGAAGGTGAGTAATCCTGTGTTTCATGAGGGTTTGATCCTCCTCATTGCTGACTATACAAGGGATATTATCTTGGACCGAATCCCTAAAAGGGTCACTGCCAAAAGAAAGGAGACCAAAGAGGTTGATAGAAAGGCTGAAACCAGCAAAAAGAGGAAGAAAAATAAGAAAAAAATCTCTAAGAGTAGTGGTGAAGATGGCAATAAAAGTGGTAAGGAGAAAGAAATGGTCAGCGGAGATGACGCTAATGAAAATAGCCCTCTTTCTCAAGGAAAGGGAAGAGTCGAGGAAGAAAATGTGGAGGTGGATTCTGGTAAAGATGAGGAGAGAGCCTAGGAAAAATAGGATAGGAATCTTGAAGAGAAAGAGCAGGAAGAGGACATGAATGACATTATGGAAGATGATAAGGAGGAAGAAGAAGAAGAAGGCAAAGAAGAGGATAATCAAGAGGAATAAAAAGAAGAGGAAGGAGCTAAAGAGGAGGAAGAAGATGTGCATGACTCCCCTACTGAAGATGATAAGGAAGTTGCTTAGGATATCCCTACTAAAGAAGAAAAATTTGAAGATCTCACTGATTCGGAGGAAGGCAAGGACCTCACTAGCAAAGAGGAAAAGGAGGACACTTTAGGCATCCTGGTGGGTCAAGCTGAAGAGGAAAAGGAGGCTGGTCAGATCTCCCCTACTATTGATAAAAAATAAGAGGAAAAAAATGAACCTGATGATGGTATGGATAAGGCTACCATTGAGGAGGGTAATAGCCATAAGGAAGACACCTTAGGCCTCTTGATAGGTGCAACTAATCAAGAAGAGGTTAACAAAGTTGATGGTTAGGGCACTAAACTGTATTGGATCAAGTGGGAAATGCAAGAAATGAAGCTCCACCTTCAGGCTATGGAAAAAACTATGAAAATCCTGACTACTAAGCTGGAGAAGCTAGAGAATAAGGTTGTGGATAAGGTAAATAATAAAATTGGAATGAGGATATAGCTACTAAAATCAATAAGATAGTTGACAAAAAGGTTAAACATATTAAGGCTAAAATCAGAAACAATGGGAACATGATTAATGAGGTACTGAGTCACAGCAATGAGGGACATAGTGTTGCTATCATGAACCTGAATATGCTACATAACTATCTTGAAAAGAGCCAGCTAGAAAAAATGACCATAATAATTGACGATGATGATGGGAACACTGGTCCTAGAATGAGAACTAGAGGGTGCACTCAGAGGAAGATCCCTAAAAAGCCAAAGGAACTGAAGGACCTGAAAGATGCTATCTAGAAGATGGAGGACCTGTAGATGAAGGCGGAGAAAATGATAAAAAAAAAACAAATAATCTGGTCTGGTTGGCAGCTGGGAGTTGCTGGTAGTGTTGCTAGTAACTATTTTTCTTAGTTTTTGTTGTTGTTTCTAGGGTTGTTTCGGGTCCTGCTTTTGTTCTTCCAATAGGCATCTCTTTTTGAATGAATTTAATGATATATCTTTATGCTTTAATGTAAATGGTTTCAAGTTCCATTCAAAACCTATTTTTACCTTGATCGAAAACTTTCCTAAACTTGATACTTTGGTACATTGCATAACCAGGTAAAGGAGGTTGATCTCCTTCAAAATTTGATCCTAGATTCTACTGGATGATGTCTTAGTGCTCATCCATAGCCTATGGATGCACATCCATAGGGCATCTAGATGCATCCTCCCAAGCATCTACACCCAAACACATCCGTACTAGGATATAGGAGCAGGGGGTCCAAATCCAGTAACTAAGGAAAGACATAATGGTGTGATTTAGTCCCAGTCCACCAAGTGGGCTTACTACTTGGGGTGTCATCTCTCTGTGCCTGGGCATGCAAACTCTGACATTGTTGAGTAAGATGATAAGTTCAAATGCATCTGCAACATTTGAAAGATATTTTTTTCATAATCAATTGGTTGTCTCCAGCACATGTTTCCCACTTTTAGAGATTTTTTTGTCTGGAAGCCCCTAGAAAGTTCCATTTCCGCTCAAAGATAGTGAAACATACCTATCCCATTTTCAAATTGCCTGAAGACTCAATTTCCTATAATTGAAGAGGAAGGTAAGGTTGGTGTACCCAAACAAACACAAAGGAAAAATTTTCTATCCTTGGATCAAAGAAGAAGAACTATGGTTTCAATCTTTCATGCACAGAAAATCTCCATTGAAGAACCAAGGACTAGTTTTGATCCTCAAAGGACTCAAACTCAAGGATGCAAGATCCCTTTGCACAAGGGTAAATTACCAATTTCTTCCTGGATACCATCTTTCTGATATTTTTTGATTCATTAGTGGAGGTTGTAGAGTTTTGGCCATGTCTTCACAAACCTACAAACAAGAGCATGATCCTACTAAAAATCTTCTCTATCATGTACTGAGCTGCCCAAAAAAATCTTTAGAACCATGTTTGAGCATCTGAAGGGAAGAGAGTTGTCCAAGTAACTAGATTGACCCGAAGAAGGGTTTGAGGCTAATAATGAAAAGCACAATTTGGATAGTTTTCTATCCTCCAAAGGGCCAAAGGTAGAATGTGTCAAAGCCTTCTAAATATGTGACAAGCTTCCAGTAGCTTTATAAACAAAACCATTGACTTAGGGCACAAGACAGGCATGGGGCACATATCAAATGGATCATTGATGACTATTTTCGCCTTATGGCTAGGCTGATTGTGCCTTGTAGACCTTGCAAGAGAACCCTGACATATTGCATCTTTGATAGTAGGCTACAAATCATCTATTTGAAAAAGTGGAGGCCGGCAAGGAATAGGGTTTGATGCATCCACAGTTGGAAGTAGTGAAACAACTTAGTCTAGATTCAATAGCTCACCTATGGAAGGGCTTGAGAAGGGAACCACAACATTGGATGCTACTTCTTGTGAGCCTTTTCCTGGAGATGAAAAGCAATTTTCAGGAGATGGCGAGTGGGAAAAAGAGTATGACATAGTGCAGAGTGCAATCACTGATTTTATTCACTGCATTTAATAGATTTTATTACATTCATTTTCAATGTGCATATATATTAACTTATATATTTACTAGTTTCTATAATTATATAACTTCCAGATCCACCCAGATTACCAAGTTCTTGAGAAAATTTACATTTTATACTAGAAAGGTTAAGAACAAAGTTCAACACCCAATAATATTTATACACATGATTTTCAGCCATTTACAGATGGCTTATTAATAGTCTGTATTTGTTGATCTTGACTCCTTACAAACAATGTAGCAACTACAATTTGGTAGACAACCATATGGTTTTCTTAACAACATGTAAATAACAGTAAATAAGAATAATTTAACATTATGTCAAAAACTGCTTTACAACTATATTCACAATATGATTGAGAAATCCATTTATCCAACTTAGCAGCTACTTGCCCTTTATTTAATTCCATATAATAGTTGGGTGGCTTTGCTCTATTTTTCTTTAGCAAGTTATCAAGAGTATAAACTATAGGTTCAGGTTTAGGATCTATAAAGCAACCAGAAACAAGTAAACCAAAATTATTTATTGAAAAATATTATGGTTTTTATTGTGTTGGGCTAGAGGGGATGGCTGGCCAACTAAGGGAAAGTGACCCGACCCTTGCCTTTTCCAAATTCTTTTCATCATACTAGGGATATTTCCTATTTTGGGGGGATTATGGAACTTCCCCAAAATATTCTGGTGGGGGAAGGGATTAGAATATATAAGGGATGTGTTCCCCGGGTGCAAGATTATACACAATAAAGATTTTTTACAAGGATTAAGAATATCCATAGATGTAGGGCAAAAAAGAATGTGATCTAAGATTTTACAGCATTTCGGCCTGATGAATGTAGTGATCGATTAGTTATTACAAATAGAAGTCTTACAATTTTATTAGCAATGTCATCTTAATTGTTATTCATTTTATCATATGGAATCCAACTAGTAAAAACATACAAGAAATTGAAGAAGAATAATTGAATTATCTCCATTATGAAAGTTGGAATCTAAATGGGTATTGAAATTGTCAAGTTGTAAACAACTGAGTGAGAAACACTATGAGAGAAAGAGTATCAAGCATAAGTGATGAGTGGGAAAAGAAACAAGGCTTATTTGTGACCAAATGCAGAATTAATAGAAATTTAGCATATCCAACTTTACGGCTAGTAGAAATCAAGCATATCCAAATGTGTTAATGCTTTATAGCTAGTTCATATTCTATCTTTATATTGATTAAGTTTATATTATTTAATTTAAACTTAATAAAAATAAAGGGTTGGGCCCTCTCCTTGAATATATAGACATTTGGATATAGGGTTGGGCCCTATCTAATTCAAACGTATAAGATTAAAACGTCTTGCAAAGCAAAACATGTGGCTTATCCAAGACAAATTTAGGTGCCAAAATATATATTTCAAAGAAGATCAACAAGATTTTGATATATTCGCACACCATATATAAAAGAATTATCTTCAACATGAAGAGATATACCATGCGCTAATATACACAATCAAAAATATTTAGGGAAGTGGTTCAAATTCATTATTGTTCGAACTTCTCTCTGAGATACTATATTTTTTAGGTGCTGAATCAAATTATGTTTAAGCTGCCTGTGGAGCACTCACTAGCTGATACAAGGCCTCTTTGTGAGCCTCTTGGGCATACACCTCCTCAGGTAATGCATAGAAACAACTACTGATCAAATCAAAAAGCTTTACCTCTGTTATTTTTTGATTGCTTCTGCAGTAAAATCCCAAAATCTTGTAATGAATAATTAGTCTTCAATGTAGAGATACATGCATTGGTCCCTGGATGCATGATAGCAAAAAGATTAAAAAAATTAAAACCGCATAAATCTTTTTATAGATTTCCAGTTGGTGAGGAATACTGCATTACATCAATTTATTGTAATGTTTACAAAATGAAAGGTTACTATTTTTTCTTGCTATTCAGAAAAAGAGTGCCTATCTAAAATAGTTTGTTGAAACAAGTAAAACCATTGCAACTTTCTCATTTAAGGCATAAACCATAACTACCAATAGAAGCTCTTAAGTGCAATTATATGAATATAAAAATATGCACGATTGTCATTTTATCATATATATTAGATTTGAATTGTTATAGTTTCTTCCCAGATGATCTAACAATGGATATGTTATGCTGGTTGGGAGAACTAACAACCCCACAAAGTAATTCCCTTTAAGAATTCCTAATGAGCTTGATTTAATAAAGATTAATTTCCTAAGGAATTTGATCAATAGTTAGTTTACAGGAAAAATAGAGATGTGAGAAATGCATGCAAGCCATAAAGGTGAATTAGACATGCAAGAGACTTTTAATCGGTTTAAAATAAGGTCATATCCAACAAGTTTGATTGCAGCCAAAACTGTGAATATTGGGATAGGATATAGTACATATGTTCATTTGATTGTAGCCAAAACTATGAATATTGGGATAGGATACAGTACATATGTTCAACCATGAGAAACACATGCATATCTGAAGTAAGAAATAGTTGTGGGCAAGATGCAGATTTGGCTTTCTAGTTTGACTATTGGGATTTTGTGAGTGTGAACACTTCTGGAAATGTTCTTACAAGTAATTCATTTATATTAACTACTTTAAATCTTGTATAATGGGTTCCTTTCAGCTGTATGGATTTCCTTTTGTAACAGTCTTGTAGGAGTTGACATGTAATGCCTTATTAATTCATTGACTAGATATTGATTATACTATAAAAAATGATATTATTGATGTTAATGATTATATGTTAATTATTGACATGTTTGACTACTTTATCTGTTCCATTTTTATTGAATTTAATATTGCAATTTTTGTGAATAATTAGAATCTCTATTTGTTCTAGTTTTAGGACGATCAAATACAATAAGCATTGTAGAGATTCTTGGTCTACCAATGCATATCCTAGATGGTGCATGGAAAATTTAAGGAACAACTAGTGCAAAAATCAACAAGGTAAATATAAGTTTGTGGGTATAAATAATAAGATGATATTACGCTATGTGAATAAAGAGAGGTAGACATGTAATGCACTTTTATGAAAAAAAATGATTATGGCTTGCATTTCATTATGAAAATTTGGACTAGAATATTTCCTTTCAAAACACTATAATCAGTTTAGTTCTAATAATGATTTGACTTTCTCTATCTGAGACTAGCTTATGGATAGAATACTATGTAGATGATATGGCATTGTTATACTTTGGCCAGTTTATTGTATCTTTTATCTTGTTAAAAGTTACATACATGAAGTCACTTTTAAAGATTAACATTGTTGCTTACTTTCTTAATCATCTTTTTTCCATTTTTCTTGTTTCTTAGTTAAGCTAGAGACACTAGTTCAAACTTACCAGATTTTTTGTTGTTTCTATACATAAGAAAAGCCAATGCCCAACCATTAGAAAGTGTCATAGTTTCAATATATAAAACAACACAAATCAAGCTACAATCTGTGGGATAAAAATTACAAAAAACATATTGTCAGCTAGACAAATCAAAATAAAGTTTAGAGCATATATTTCTTGCAAAGTGAAATCCATTACAAAAGGCCACAAAAAAATTATCCCCAGTCGTTTTATCCAAATACCCAATCTTGTCATTTTTTTATGGCCTTCATGTGATCACCATGCCTATTTATTTAGTTATGCCCTTCATATGATCACCATGCCTTAGATAAGCCTTTAAAATGTTGTAACACAAAATTATTTGCATTCTGCATCATGCCACAATTTAAAGGGTACTATCTCAATGGAAGAGAACTTGCTTTACAAGCAAGAGGATGGTGGTTCGATTCCATCATGCCCTAATACGACTAAATTAAGGACTAATTATATGACTAGATTAATGACTAAATTAATGACTGGATATATGACTAAATTAATGACTGAATATATGAATAAATAAATCACTAGCATGACTAATTCAATGACCAAACTAATGACCAAATCAATGACTAAAATAGTTTAGTCATAAATTTGGTCGTGAGATAAATGACCAACAACAAACTACTAATGGTCACGTGACTAAGTTTACTTATTTATCTACAATTTTTAGTAGTTTATTTAGTCGTATATTATTATTTTTGTACTAGTGGGAATCCAATGTCTGAATAGACAAGCTAAAAAATCTTTCATCTAGGGCACCACCTAAGTATGAGGGATCAAGAATGTAGTGCCCACCCATAGTTTTCTTTTTAGTTTTATATTGTCAAACTCTTTTTGGGCACTTTTATGTGTGGGTTGATTATTTCAATTATTATGTGGTTTTGGATGTATGACATTACATGGTGATTTGATGATTGGATAATTATGGATATTATATATTTACAGTTAGATGATGTTAGTTACTTTGATGATTATTATTTATATGTTTAAAATGATGTTCATAGTTATGATTTAACTTACCCCATACTTGCATGTGTATGGTTATCATGTATGCTTTTACTTCCTATTTGACATGTTTGATATGGTTGAGGGACAGAGTTGTAGTTACCTTTTTGTGAGATCTACACAATGTCTCAATCCTTGCCATTATTTTTTATATATACATGTATGTACATGATTATCTTTATGTAGGTTTGCAGGTATCAAACATTGACTTCCCTGAATTTTTCAACATGACTGTGCCTTATCGCAAGTCTCAATGGTAAGAGAGGGGAGATAATGTTCAGATCCAAATCTCAACTTAAGCCATTCTATTGTCCTCAAATAGCGGACAATTTTATGATATTTTACCCTTCCTGAATTCGTCCAGCTGACGTGAGTTCATACTCTTGCCCTTGAACATGGTTATGGTTTTATTAGTTCAATCGATTTTTGGTTGGTTGATATGTTTGTTATAATTAAATAATTTATTTAGATTAATTATGTGATTTAAATAAATTAGATCTTGCTATATATAGTTATTTTAAATATAGAAGTATTTACTTAATAGAAATTAATAATTAAAAGCTTATTTGTGGAAATAAAAGTATTTAATTGATGAAGATTAATTAAATACACTCTCTTAAAGATTTAATTAATTATCAAAATTCAATTTTTCAAATAAAAGATAATTTATTAATTGAAAATAAATTATCATGTGGAAAATAACATTAGACTAGATAATATTAATTTAATTTAATTTAAATACAATTTTGTTGTACAAATCAATTAGAATAAATAAATAAAATAATTAATTAATTGAGAGTTAAGTGAGTTGACAGAAACAAGGAAGGAAAAATACTTGAGTTACAAATTAGAATTGAGGAAATTATGGAGTTGATGAAAACAAAGTTGTTGAGTTGAGTTGAGTTCCAAAATTTGCATGATTGAGTTCAATTCCTATATTGGAAAGGCTTGGGCATTGTTCTCAACACACAGGTTTGAAGATTTGGGTGAAGGAATCGAATTGGAGAATTTTTCTATGAAAGTTTGGATTTTACTACATTTTTGGTCTTCGTCATATTTCTTTAATTTGTGGTTTGAGGTAGGATTTAGAAACCCTCATAGTGTCAATTCTGGTAATTCTGAAAGATTGTCTTCTTCGTGACTGTTAAATCTGTGTTGATGTTTTGTAGCTTCAGTTGGATAAACACTATGAGTCAATACTAGTGAAGATATGTATATATATATATATATATTTAATATATATAATATGCATATATATACTTACTTATATATATATATATATATATATATATATATATATATATATATATATATATATATATATATATATATATATATATATATTATTGGAGTTTATGAGTAAACAACCCACAACTTCCAAGAACACTTGCATGCAAACACATGTCACAGAAAGAGAGAGAAGAAGCAAGAAGTTATGGAGGCCTAAACACATTGATCCCCGAGAGAGGAGAAATCATTCCTAATGTGCAAAAACAAAAGTTGTAATTCAATAATGAATAATCTGTTACCATCTGTTATGAAAACAAAGGAGATCTTAAAACCTAAAAAGGTAAAACTTAGGTTGCACAATAATAATTAATAAAGTAATTAATTATTATATGCCTAAATTTTAGCTTAAGTAGAAAGAGATAATAAGTGAATTAATAATTAAATCAAACATGATTTAATTAATAAGAAAACACTTTATTACTCTAACACACCGCCCCCCCCCCCCCCCCTCCCCGCCCTTAAGATGAACTTTGGGAGAAGCTAAAACCCTAGAAAGAACTACTAAAAGCAAATGGGTCATGGCAACAAAGGCCTAATCAGGTACCTAAGTACAAAAGAGAGTCTCTATAAAGTGAAGAAATAGAGAAAACCACATGTGAAAAACTCTACTCCAAAAGGAGACAAATACTAATCTGAAGGACTGAAGAAGCCTCCAAAACTAGGAATGTTCCAGAAAATAGGAACAAACATGAACATGTACAACATCACTGAAGCAAGAAGCTGCAAACTTTGTCAAGAAATAACTGATGATCTGAAGATCCTCCACTGAAATATGACCAGGTAGAGAAGACTATAATCTGTATGAGTGCCCTCAAATGACACTACTCGAATCAGGAGGAAAACAAAGGCAAACACCTGAAGTCAAAAATACAGAATATTGTAATCTGCACGAGTGCCCTCAAATGGCGTTACTTGAATTAGGAGGCCAACAAAGGCAAACACCTGAACTCAAAAATACAGATGACATAAAAACACCAAAAGTCTAAAGAGTTGATCAATCAAAGCTGGAAGAATGCATCCAAAAATAGGAAAGAAAGAGTGTCCATATGGTAAATGATCCATCTCACCAGAATGCATAGGTACCCAGCCACGTCATCCACCTAGTACATAGAATCAAATACTAAATACACAGCTCACACTATTGAACCAAGGAAGCAATAGAACCAACAATAAAAAGCCCCTCATAATGCTGACAGGGGAGTAATGACAAATACACTGAAAAGATCATCCAATATGAACTGCATGATACGAGGAACATCGAATGTGCAAAGAGAGTACAAACACAAATAAAGATACCTGAGGCTAATGTCATTGGAGGAACACTCACATGACAAAAGTAGATGGCAAACAAAGGCAACATTAAACCCCCCTGGCACTTTATAATGGAGTGCGAGTACAAAGAGCACAAACATGTGCAAGATCTCATACATGCAATAGAATGGAAATTTATTTTAGTGTGTGTGCATAAAAGAATGCTACAAAAATAAAGTATACATTTCTCAAAGAAGAGTGAAGGCTACTGAAATAAAAGAATAGTCTAAGATGAGTAATCCCTCAAAAGGAAAAGATCCCAAGACCTGAAACATCCAAGATATCCACCAGATTGCAAAAATGCAAAAATCTGAATAAAATGCACCTGGAGTAGAATCTGGAAAAAAAACTCATAGCACTGGAAATCTTACAAAACAATATTTCCAACGATATATCATTTTCCCAAAACAAAGTCCGGATGCACAAGATAGAGCTCTTAGAGTGCAAAACTGAACATCTGACTTTGACAGTAAAAAAACATGATCAAAAAAGCAAAATCAAAAATTCAAACTTCCATATCTAGATATAGAACCATCTTTTCGATGATATCTTGTTTTCCCTATTTCGACACCGTATGCTCAAGTTACGAGCAACATACCAACTGTTGTGCTGGAGGGCCCAAAATGGTGTCCAAATGTGCTGACGTCAGCACTTCACGGGCTTAAAATTGACGGCCATATGGCCGTCGCACCATACAAAGCCCCTGGGGCTAAAAATATGGGCCCCTGGTCGCCATATGACTTGGGGCTGAAACTACATTCACCTGGTTTAAATTTGACGGCCAAATGGCCGTCACTGGCTCAAAAAAAAAATTGCAAAATCGCATGCGTGCCTCAGGATCCGTGCTAGGTTGTATGGATTTTTGCCTTGATTTGCATGCCTGCTAGTAAAATTTTTACCTCAATTTTTGTGCTATATCGGTATAATTTTGTCTCGATTTGTGTGCCAGTTCATACAAATATCACCTCGGGAAGCATGTCAGGTCATCGTGTACCAAAATAATGCCTCAAAATGAAAATATGTCTGAATTGGACGTGCCTTATATGGATCTAAGGGATTTTGGGCACTGCGAGCTCAATGGCAAGGTCTGTTTGGGCCCAAAGTGCCTCAAGGTTTGTGTCGGGGCTAGTTACAAAAAACAAATTGCCACAAATTCCAACTTTGTCCAAAATTGATAAATTTTATATGGATCTGGGGGTTCTTGGGTGCTCTGAACGCAACCGTGAGGTCCGTTTGAAGCAAAGATGACCAAAAATAGAGGTCCCCCATATCTAATAAAAAACCCTCTGAAAATGCAGATCTGACGAACACGGTCGAATCTCTCAAGAAGAGGACAGGGGCAAACAAATCTGAAGCTCTAATACCATATTGGAGTTGATGAGTAAACAACCCACAGCTCCCAATAACACCTGCATGCAAACACCTGTCATAGAAATAGAGAGAAGAAGCAAGAAGTTATGGAGGCCTGAATGCATTGATCCATGAGAGAGGAGAAATCATTCTTGATATGCAAAAACAAAAGTTGCAATTCAATAATAAATAATCTATTACCATATGTTATGAAAACAAAGGTGATCAATCCTTATAAAAGGAGATCTGAAAACTTAAAAAGGTAAAACCTAAGTTACACAATAATAATTAATAAAGTAATTAATTATTATATGCCTAAATTTTAGCTTAAATTGAAAGAGATAATAAGTGACTTAATAATTAAATCAAACATGATTTAATTAATAAGCAAACACTTTATTACTCTAACATATATATTATGTAAATATTAGAGAAATTAATATAATAATGACTCAAGAGATGTTATATATATATATATATATATATATATATATATATATATATATATATATATATATATATATATATATATATATATATATAATTGTCATTATATTAATTACATAATAATGAATAGACATGTCTATTCTTGGCTCATTCTCAATATAAATGCAAGAGATTGCTGCAAAACACATACTTCAAAGGCAGTGCTATTACATTTGCAACGATCCTAAAACTTAACATGGTATTAGAGCCAGGCTACAAATGTAGAGAAAGGAATGAAAGAATTAATAATGAAATGGATTGATTGGGAGGATGAAATAAGATATTATAATTAGTTGTATTTAGATTGGTAAATATAAAATCACTGGTGTCTATTGTTAGTCTTCAAGCTCATGATTCATATAGTATAAGCCCATACGCTCTTCAATATTTGTTGATGTTGCAATCTTGAGAGTTACATGGAGATAGGAGGCATTATGTTGGATAATATTTGTCGGCACTCCAAAATGATGGTTGAACCAATTATATATTACTACTTGGGAATTCTTATGTTGGCTTATGCATATATATTGAGTCTATGATACTATATAGTTCACACTCTTTGGACTATCAACCTTTAGAATTGAATTGACACACATGTATCTCCAAAAAGAAATGTTATATCTCCAATAATGTTATCACTAAAGCAAGTTTTGAGGAGTATCAAGTGCATCCGTGGGAATTATTTTCCATCGACATTAAATTCAAACAACATAGAAGTATCAATTTGATAGTAGCACTAAACAAATCTAATCGACTTAGTCAACTATCATTAACAAACAAATAGTGACCAAATTATATGATGAAGGAAACTCGATGTCGGGTATCTCTCTCAAGAGAATGGGTGCCAGTGACTGTACAATCATATTACAAGGAGGACAACATAGAAACTAAGTTGAGTCAGTGGGACTTGGCACCAAAGTAGTGACAAATAATGTGAGTCTCTACATCCACCTTGTGAATCATTGTTAGCTAATGGAATATAGAGCATTATAATACTATTCTGGGGTAGCAAACAATTTATGAAATAATATAAAGATCTAGTGGGAGCCATTCTAAGTGAGTGGATGCTAGAAGAAACTACAAATAATACTTTCACTCATATGTAGAAAGGACTCACATCGTGAATGATGTCATTGGATATTTTTTCCAAAATAATGAGATAAGTATTTTTTATTATTATATCTTGAGAACTACCTTTATTTACTTCATGTAGTCAATCTCTTATTTGTATTTCTATACGTACTATAAGATATATTTGACTTGATCTTTTCCATGGATGCTCTTGTAGGAAAAGAAGATTGATATCAGATTCAGAGGGAATCTAACACTTTAGAGGTAACTTTGGATGAGGATCTCAGAAGATTGATATCAGACTCAAAGGGAGTCTGACAGCTTATCTTAAGCAATCTTGAATGAAAAGATCAATAGATAGATATCTTCTCAATGAGTTCTTCTCTATGAGAGAAGTTAGTGGTTAAATCCCTAATTTCCACCCTCTACATTGAGGCATGGTGAATGTCATGTATGTGACTCCATTTTTTTAATGGGCCTACCCCTTGTGTACATCATGGTGCAGGAGCACCTAGGAATTAGGCTTGAAAGTCCTACTTCAATTTTGAATTGTACTGGTCCTAGCCAGACCAAAGGTTATTAAAGGGCTCCAAGAAGGCCTAGGTGTGATAGGAGAGTAGTGGTTTTAGTTAGCTTAGGGTTGGGTTAGTTAGGTTGAGTTAATACGCTAAGGTGTCCTTAGGACCTAGCTTGGTCCTAAAAGTTGGACAAAGGGCACAAGAGTGGAAATGTGAGCCAAATGTTTGATTTTGGTCTAAAATGACTGAAAATGGCCTTAGATAGATTTTAATTGTATTTTTTGATTCTTTGAGTGGTTTGAACAATGAGACGAGCAACTATGTAAAAGTTGCTAAAAAGTTGTCATGACATGTAGTACCTTGCCCCTAGTCCAATTTTATAAATGATATGATTACTTTAGGATGATAGATTATATGTTAGGAAATCTTTGATGTGTATGATTTTACTACTCTCATACTTACATGTGTATGGTTGATGTGTTTGTTTTATATTTCTGTTTGACGTGCCTGATGTGGTTGAGGGACGGAGTCGTAGTTACTTGCTTGCGAGATCCACACGATCGACCGATCCTCGCCATTGTCTGTTATATATTTGTATATGTATGTACATGTGGGTTTTGTATGCAGGTTCATAGGTACCAGGCAATATCTTCCCTAAATTGTCAGGATGAGCGTGCCCTATCGCAATATCTCAAATGGTAAGAGAGGGGAGATAACACGGATCCAAAACCCTAACCTGAGCCTAATTGTCCTAGGATTGGACAAGTATAGGTCTATCTACCCTATCTAAATTTGTCTGGTTGACAGGAATTTGTGAAACCCTTCTCCTAAGTTTGTTTTATTTTATGTCATTTTGATTTCAGTTATTTATTGCTTGTGGGTGATTTATATGATTATTAATGTTGTGATTATAGTTGAATTTAATGATCAATTATGCTCCTATGTTTAATTGGAAAAGAATATTAAATTTATTTCCTATGTTTTTGTATGATTATTAATTAATTAAAAATCAAATATTAGGATATTTGGTTTTAATTAATTAATTGTGTGAAAATAGGATTCGTAATGGTTATTAGATATTAAATAATTAAATTGCATGATTTAATGGTGTTTTGAATATTAAATTAGTTAATGAGAGTTTATAATAATAACATGTGCTTTACTAAGTTTGAATATGTCTTGTTTCAAAAAGGAGACAACTTGTCTTTAGGAGACTAAGTTGAGTTGTGCATAAAAATATGTATTTTTAATTATTAATTAGTAATTTCTTTCAACTTAAGAGGGTGAGTTTGATTAGGAGTTGGATTGGGAGTCATCTAGGGTTTGCATGTATGGTGGAGTTGAATCCCTAATAGGGGGAATTAGCATTCTTTTTTGAGGGAAATCTGGTTATTGAATATTTGTGGAGAGCTTTTGGAGATTTAGAGACTTCTTTGTGTTCTTGAGCTTTGGTGTGTGTACTTGAGCTTCTGGGTGAAGATTTCTGGATTTGGGTTTTGCATGCACTATGTTTCAGATCTGTAGGATTGAGCTTTTCTGTTGTCAGATCTAGGAGTTTCAGCATTCTATTTCAGTTTCTAGCATTGGAATTGAGGTAGGGGTTTGAAGGAACTTTCTTGTGATTTCATCTGTAGAACTTTCAGTAATTTTCTATGTTTGATTTGATTTGTAGTTTTAGATTTGTTTCTATTTATTCTTTCAATTTGAGGTTTAGAAAACGTATAGATTTGTTATTTCATAATTTTATATAGACTTGGCATAGTAGGGATATGCTGTCGAAATTTCGGGAGAAAATTCATCCTAGATCACTTAGAAAATGAAAAAAATAATCTAGTTATAGTCTATACTATTGAGTTGATGAAATAAATAATTGGGTTGTTAAGAAAAAACAATTTTAGTGAGAAAAAAAACCAATCTAGGTGAAAACCCAATCTCTGTCAAAAAAAATGATAGTCAAAATTCAATTACCATAGTAAATAAAATATTTTGTTTACAAATAACAAAGAACTACATTAGAGAAGGTAAATATATTTGTAAACAATCAAGGAAGAAAACAAAATAGGAAAAGAGACAAAAACTGATGAGCTAATTGTACAAATATAACTATTTCCTTTTTCTGGAAAAAATTTACATAGTCAATATTTTCCATTTTCGAAATTATGGAATTTGCTTTAAAATATTTAGAATATGCCTTTTGGCATATGTTCCTTTTCATTCTGTGATAAAAATATACATCAACTTTTTATGTAATTTCCCTTCTTAGGAAATTATTAAATAATAAATAAAAAAATTTTAAAAAGCATGTGTTGGTTTTTATATTGCAAGTTTTATTCTTAATGCAAAGGAAATTGCTTATAAAAAAAAAATTATTAATTTGTTAAAAGGGGGGAGGCGGGGGCCACCATTTCCCCTACCCTATCCCCCTCGCCTGTCGTGCGTACCCACATGACAGAGGGTATTGCCGACGGCAGTACCTCTGTCATGGCGGAGAGTACTGCCGTAAGCAGTACCCTGTCACGGGGTTGTGCGCGGGGATCAGTGCCTTGGGCACTTTTTAACTTTTTGCCATGTTTTAATATTATTTAATTTTATTTTCCCTTTTGATATATGTGCGTTGTTTAATTTTTGATAATAAATTTTAAAATTTATTTATTGAAAGATTGAAATTTATGATACTTTATTTAAGTGCTAAATTTTGTATGTTAGTTGATTTCTTTGTTATTTGATAGTGGATAAATTTTGTTAAGAAAATTATATTTGTTTATTTAAAGATAATAATTTAATTTATGTACTTAATAGTTTTTATTTTATAAACTTTTATTTAAAAAGAATAATAGTGGTTTTTTTTGTGTTAGGTCTATACATATACTTTCTTTTTTTTTATATGTCGAAAATATGCTTATGTGTTATTTATTTTCTAATGTTAGAATCTAATTAGACCTTTTGTTTTGAATCAAATGTGACACATGTATATGTATAAATGTTAATTAGGATACACCTTTTAAGCATTATGTCACGTAATTAAGTGTTATCGACTTTTTTTTTGGAATAGGACAAGTGTTATGTTTTTATTGAAATTGGGCGATTTTATTCTGTTGAACCTATAAGGTGAATATAGAGCATATTATTGTTTTATGGCATCATTTTAATGTTTATGATAGGTTTGTCCTAGTAGACCTATGTGGCTTTGTACTTGGTTTCAATTATGCTCAATTATGGGATTTATATGCCTGTTGGATTAGATATCAATTTTCTTTAATGCAAAAGTGTTTTCTTCATTCTTGGTGTGTCTTCTTATGCTCATTATGTTTTCAAGGTTCTAGAAGACCTAAGGGGAAGACAGAGGTCGGGCTTTGTGTCAGTTGTTCTTGTTCTCAGTATTATGTTTGGATGTATGTGTGAGATCCGATTTTACCCGACTTGACCATTTGGGCTCATGTTGTATTGAGTTTTACTTCATATTCTATAGAGGAGAATATGGTATTGACTTTTATGTCTGATCCACGGGATCATGTGTATATTCTTGTGTGAACACTTTGAGAGTGTTTTGTGATTTCATGGTTATGTGAGAACCAGTGTGTTCATGTTATTTTGTGGAACAGTCCCGAGGGACATTGTTATCTTTTTGTGATCTATGTGAGATCTGTGAGACTAGGGTAGTTTACCTAGATATGTAGTAGGAGGTGGCTTGCAATAAGCGTCAGGGCCCACAAGTGGCTGCTAGGATCACTTATTGTTAAGTATCTTAATCAAGTGATAACATAATATAATATTGAGAGATTTTAAAATGAACCTAATAAGATATGTTTCCTCGCCCTGACTTAGTGCTAGTACAGACTAAGGTGGGAATGGAGAAGATGACTAGCCCCCTTTTAAGGGATGAGTTGGCATAGTTGATGACTCCATCTATACAAGAGGTCATTGACACTGTGTATGGTCACTTGGGTGTTGGGATCCAGAGAGATTACCAGGATGAGACTCAAGGGTTAGACGTACATGATGACACCTTCCTATGTATAGTCTAGTTATCCTACATGTGTTGGTTGCCTCTAGAATAGTGGGTCTTTCATGGCATTATTACTTTTCACCTTGAGTTAGAGAGCTTTCAAGATCCTTTCCTTAGCTTGATCTATTTGATGTTTGTTATCCGAGTGGGATCTGTTGTTATCTCCTCAGCACGGTGGGAGTGGACCATTTAGGTTCACGAGGTCAGGTGGTAGTGATTCTTTTACAATTTGAGATTCTGACGTTCATGTACCAGTGCTAGATGATCCGTGTGGCAATTGTTCCTTCTTAATCTTCATTGATGGAGTTGTATTCTTCTTCTTCTTCTTCTTTGTGATCATTTATCTTTGTATCGGTTATTCAGAGATATCATGTGTACTTCTTTTTGGTTATTGTATTACATACCCTGTGACATGTGCAGTGGATGTAGGTTATTATGGATACCTTATGGTACCTATTGTATTTATGTTATCTTATATGTGATGTTGATTTTATCCTTCATTTGTTTTATGGATTTTGTAATTGTACCTAACCTATTTTAATTAATTAATGTTAACGCAATCTTCATCGAGGAACCCTTGAGAGTTGTAACTTATGTTGGTTGTTTGTATTAATGTGAGTAAATGGTAATTGCTTCCGCATTGATGTTTACCTTGTATGTTAACTTTTTTTTTAAAAAAAATATTCTACAAACTTAGATACATGTTTAGGTTAAGTTCTCCTGCGTTCCCTGGTGGGGCATTACATGACAACTTTTGCAATTTTACAAAGTTGCATGACAACTTTTGTCCTAAAAGGAATGACCTAGGTTTTAGGTCAATATGGGTCCTAATCACCTAATACCTTGAGGCTAGAGGCTATTCAAGCCCTAAAAGGCCTAAATCCTGAGGTTAGCATCATTTTTAATTTTTGGTATTGAGATTCTAAACACTATTACAGTCTTTTGTGGACACAATCTGAGGTTTTCATGCAACAGTAGCATCTAATGTAATATATTTTTCTTTTGAAGGAGGATTCAATCCATTTTTAGTGTTTCATTTCCATTTTGTACCATTTTGTGTGTTTCTTAGGTGTTTTGGTAACTTAAGTTAATTTATTTTGTCTTAGCCAGTTCACTGGCCTATGTATAGCTCCTTGTATAAACATGGCTCCCCCATGAAACCCCATCGTGTGCTCATCATGACCAGTTGGGAAATGGAAAGGATCCTATGTATAGTTTATATAGCTCTTATGGAGGTCTGGAAACAAGCATGGCCAATTTTAAGACCTTTTCCTAGGTGAGCACGGTCATGTCTGGCTAGGGACAAGGAGGTGAAATAGTTGTTTTGCTTGCAAGGGTGACTAAAGATATACACTCCAAGAATTTGGAGACCAAGAAGAAGATCAAACAGTACTTTGATGAATAACACAGGGCTTGATCAATCCATTTAACAAGCCAAACTTTACCTTGTATAGTGAGCTCCTAGAAGCCACTAAAACCCTTGTAAAACCCTCCTTATTGAGTTAGGGCATTGTATGGAGGCATGAGACCCTAAGACCCACAAAATCCATGAGAGTATCCCATATTAACCAAGAATCCAAATTTTTTTTGGGAGGTCCTTTTAGAGGTTTTTGCAAAAAGTCCTAAAAACCCGAACTAGGAAGCCTAATTGGGGGCTCTAGGGCTACAAGGCTCAATCAGAGATTTTGAAGAGATGGTAAGGAGGAATGGTAAAGACCTTGACCAAATGGGTCAAGAAGTGAAACTAGTATAGGAATTGACTACCTCCACACCCCTATAATAATCACCAACTTGCTAAGGAGGTAAGGAGCATTTGGAAGGAGTATTGGATATGAAGAGACAAGAACATTCAATCAGTGATAGATCACCTAGGAGTTGAAGTGTGGATTGTTGAAGTGGAGGACTTTGAGAGAGTCCTTAGAGGACAAGGTGAATCCTTGTAAGACCCATGATCAATCCA